>OY728152.1:1923752455-1923762455 GCA_963277665.1 Viscum album
TGTAAAGTTTCATGTATTAATTAAACATTCCATTATCATGGAATAAATGGTTATGATTTATGAATCCATGTTTTATGTTCCATGTGGCACACTTATGCATGAAATGAAATGTTTAAGAAGGGTGCGCCCTTATAGCGCTCCAATGCATTGGGTAAAGTATACTATCATGATACGTCATGTGAAATGAGTGTTTACTCATGATAATTCAAGTGCAACAAGGGTTTACTCGTGCTTTATGTGCAATGAGGATTTACTCATGCTCCATGTGCAATGAGCCTTGGCTCATGCTAATTCCATGTTAAGTGTTGTTGCCACATTTCCATGTTATGATTATCATGCTCTATCATGCCTTTATGTTCATGTTTTTCTTATGCTCTATTGATATGTCTATTGTCTAACAAGTATTGTACTCCTCATGTTATTCCATATGTACTCCCTTACTGGGATTTATAGCTCACCCTTTTCTTATGCATGTCCTCAGGTTATCCCATGCAATGCTAAGTACGAAGGAATGTAGTGGTCAAGTAAAGGAAGTTTTCAATAAAGATGTTGTATTTAATGTTTTAAGTTTTTATGTAATGATCCTAATCCCCAAAGACACTAAACCTCTCGATCTTCTTTGTTGTATCAAGTGAAGTTTTATGTAATAAATCATGTTTAAGTTGTAATAAAAAGCAGGGTTGTCATAGTTGGTATCAGAGGATAGGTTTGGTTATTTTTGGGATTAGGATTAGAAAACCCTAGTAAAGCCTTAGAAACAAGAATAAGTACAATAAAAACATCCCTAAGTTTTGGTGAGTATTGAGTAAGTGGTTTATCAAGAAAATACATCCCTGACAGGATACGAGCAGGTAGAGGCGGCTCTGGCACAGATGTATCCTAGGGGTAAAACCCGAAAACACCGCTTTGAGCTAGACTCGAATGGGAACTGGTGCACGACAATGGGATTTGTTGCACTCTTGGTTACGACACTCCTGGGGGATATGCTTTGGTAAATTCACAAGATTAGTATGAACCCTTATTAAGGGAATTAAAAAAATGCCCCTAAGAATATATGTTAGAAAGTAGATCATGAAAAGCCTAGATTGAAGCCTATAGACTCATGAGTTAAGGAAATGAAAGTTTATTTATAAGTCATTAACTTTTGTCTTTGGATTACCCTTTATGTGTTACCCCTAACATTCCTTTTATTCCAGCCAATGGTCTGTAATAGGAGGACTCGGGCTAACAACTGATGTGAAGATCGGTGTGATGACTATACTAATGAGATGCCCAATCCAATGGGAGCGGGAATCGTGAACTTTGTCATGCTTCTCTCTCAGATAAATCAAGCATTGAATAGAAACACGGGTCAAGAGGAACGTCCAAACCCCCCTAAGAAAGAACAAGTCGCTATCGAGAGCTTCATGAGACAAAGGCCTCCTACTTTTAGTGGATCATCCGATCCCACAATCGTTGAACAATGGATCTACTCCATTGAAAAGATCTTCTCCATTCTTCAATGTTCTGAACAAGAGAAGGTTCTCCTGGCGTCTTATCGTATGGAGGGTGAATCTGATCAATGGTGGACGTTGATCAAAAATATGAAGCCTGAGGAGGAGATCGAGGCGTTGGAATGGAAGGATTTTCGGAAGATGTTTTTCGATAAATATTTTATGTGCACCCTACGGCTTAAGATGGAAAGGGACTTCCTATCCCTCAAGCAAAAAGATGAAGAATATGTTGGAGCATACGAGGCAAACTTCACAAGGCTTGCACGTTACGCTTCCGGCTTTCTCGTTACCCCCAAATGCAATGTTGACCACTTCTTTGGTGGGATGAAGCCTAGCCTGTGGAAAGCATTAGCGATCCGTGACTTCGACAACTATGAGGAGATTGTCCAATGTGCCCTCAAGGTCGAAATGGAGATAGGGGAATCACAGGGGTATCATGGGGACAAGAAGAGTAAGGTGGAATTCAATGCTGACAGTCCGATGGATAAATCCAATGGTGCTAAGAAGATCCAGCACCCCACTTGCCAAAAGTGCGGAAAGAAGCACCCTGGAAATTTCCTTAAGGGGAGGACGAAATGCTTTAGGTGTGGAAGGTAAGTTCACCTAGCTATTAACTATCGGCAAGAAAGACCCGCGGCTGCGACAGAGGAGAGGAACACTCCGTTCGAACCTCAACGCATTGTTAAATGATAAAAATGAAAAGAACTAGGTCATTTTGCAAATCAGTTCCCTAATCCAAGGGTTTTTGGAGGCAACCAACAACCTCAAGACAGCAAGGAAGAGCTTTTTCCATCACTTCTGATGAAGTGAACCCTGAAAACAAAGTGGTGACAGGTACACTAGTTATTCATTCAAGAATAGCGAATGTACTTTTTGATTTAGGTTCTACGCATTCTTTTATATCTATAAAGTTTAGTAGAACAATCCCAACACCACCAAAAATCATGGAAGAGAAGATGTCGGTGAGTACGAAAAATGGGGCAATCATTGCATCCCATGAATATAAGTCCTCCCCTATTATAATCTGTGGATTGAATTTCCCAGCGAACCTCGTCATACTCCCTCTGGTGGAATTTGATGCAATTATTGGCATGGATTGGCTTTCCTTATATAGAGCCAACATAAATTGTCGGGAGAGGGAAATCACACTCCATATGGAGAATGGACCCCAGATTCTTTACAAGTGTAAGGAGGAAGATGAATCTCATTTAGCTCCATAATCTCAAGCATGAATATTATTACCTTATGAGCACGTGTATCTGGCTCAGATGATTGAGTCCAAGGAAGAAATCATCCTTGAAGAAATGCCTATTGTGAGGGAATTTGCTGAAGTGTTTCCCGAGGAACTGCCTGGTCTTCCTCCTAGAAGGGATGTTGAATTCTCAATTGAACTTATACCCGGGGATTTACAAATATCCAAGACTCCATATAGAATGTTTGTTGTAGATCTTGAAGAGATGAAGAAACAACTACAGGAGAATCTGGATAAAGGGTTTATACGCCCAAAGTGCTTCACCATGGGGTGCGCCAGTCCTCTTCGTCAAGAAGAAGGATGGGTTAATGCGGCTTTGCATCGATTATCGTGAACTTAACAAAATCACGATAAAGAACAAGTATCCTCTCCCAAGAATTGATGACTTGTTTGATCAGCTGCGTGGAGCACAATTCTTCTCCAATGTAGATTTGAGGTTGGGATATTATCAAGTTAGGGTGAAGAAGGAAGATGTCCCCAAGACTGCTTTTCGTACAAGATATGGGCACTATGAATTCATAGTAATCCCTTTCGGACTCACAAATGCTCTAGCAATCTTAATGGAATTGATGAATAGAGTCTTTAGAGATTACCTAGACAAATTTTTGGTAGTCTTTACAGATAATATTCTAATATACTCCAAAACCAAGGAGGATCATGACGAGCATTTAAGAACTGTACTAGAGACTTTGCGCAAGGAGAATATATATGAAAAGTACAACAAGTGTGAGTTCTGGTTGAAGGAGGTCTCATTCTTGAGCCATATCATCACAAGAAATGGAATATTTGTTGATCCCTCCAAAACAGATGCAATTGAGGGATGGATGAGGCCAACATCGGTAACAGATATTCGTAGATTCTTGGGGTTAGCTGGATATTATCAACGATTTGTTAGAAATTTCTCACGATTATCGAACCCTCTTACTAAGCTAACTCGAAAGGGAGTAAAGTTTTCTTGGAGTGATGAATGTGAAGAAAGCTTCAAGGAGTTGAAAAGGAGGCTTATCACTGCGCCCATGCTCACTTTACCCACAAGTGGGGAACTTTTTGTGGTATTCAGTGATGCTTCAAAGAAGGGCTTAGGATGTGTGTTGATGCAGAATGATAAAGTGATATCCTATGCCTCGAGGCAGTTGAAAATCCATGAGAGAAACTATCCAACGCATGATCTGGAGTTGGCGGTGGTGATCTTTGCCTTGAAAATCTGGCAGCATTATCTCTATGGAGAGAAATGTGAGATATATACTGACCACAAGAGTCTTAAATATATATTCACATAGAAAGATCTTAATATGCTCCAGAGAAGATGGATAGATCTCATCAAGGATTATGACTGTTCAATCCATTACCACCCTGGGAAATCGAACAAGGTGGCAGATGCCATAAGTAGAAAGGATCCAGCGATTCTATCAATGATGATAATTGATAAGGATACACTCTTCTTAGAATTGATGAATATGGACATGGGAATCATAGAGAAGGGAACATCATCAATACTTTCACAAATGATTGCTCAACCGTATTTTTGGAAAGGTTAAAGGATGCTCAAAAGGATGATGTGGGAATTCAAGAAAAAGTGGGAGCTATCGAAAAAGGGAAATCCTCGGAGTTTAATGTTAATGAAGAAGGAATTGTGCAGTTTGGGAAAATACTATGTGTTCCATCAAGTCCGGATCTGAAGAAGGAACTTTTGGATGATGCACATAGTTCAAATTTCTCTATTCACCCAAGGAGCACAAAGATGTATTGAGATCTCCCAGAAAACTTTTGGTGGGATAATATGAAGAAGGAGATTGTTGAATATACATCAAAGTGCCTGGTCTGTCAGCAAGTGAAGGCAGAGAGGCAGAAGTATAAGGGGATGATGCAACCATTGCCCATACTAGAATGGAAATGGGATAAAATCACCATAGACTTTGTCATCGGACTTCCAAGTACATTCAAAGGCAACAATGCAATTTGGATTATTGTGGATCGTCTTACAAAGACTACACACTTCATTGCTATTTGGGAGGATTTCTCATTGGATCAACTGGCACAGATATATATCAGGGAAGTGGTAAGGTTTCATGGAGTACCACTATCTATTTTGTCTGACTGATATCCAAGATTCACCTCTATGTTTTGGAAGAGTCTTCAACATGCTCTGAATAATGAACTGAACTTCAGTACGGCCTATCATCCTCAAACTGATGGCCAATCCAAGCGGACTATCCAAACACTTGAGGATATGTTGAGAGCGTTATCAATGGACTATAAAGGAGGATGGTATCAACATCTTCCTCTAGTTGAGTTCTATTATAATAACAGTTTCCACTCGATCATCCAAATGGAACCATATGAAGACCTGTATGGGAAAAGGTGCAGAACACAGGCATGTTGGGATGAGGTTGGTGAACGTAAGCTGCTTAGACCAGAAATGGTCGAGGAAATTGTGGATAAGGTGAAAACCATTCAGCAGCATATCAAGGAAGCCCAGAGTCGATATAAGAGTTATGCATATAATCGTCAATGAGACCTTGTGTTTAAAGTTGGAGACATGGTTTTTCTACACATATCTCCGTGGAAGAAGGTTATGAGGTTTGGAAAGAAATGGAAGTTAAGTCCAAGGTACATCGGCCCCTTAGATATTCTTGATCGTGTCGGGGTTGTGGCCTATCGACTAGCACTTCCACCTACTATGGACAAAGTACATGATGTCTTTCATGTATCCCTCTTAAGGAAGTACATTCCGGACCCTTCACATGTACTCTCTTCTGAGGTGGTACAATTGGAAGATGATCTTTCTTATGAGGAGCAACCAGTGAAGATCTTAGATCGTAGAGAAAAAGTCCTACGAAATAAGATAATTCCCCTCATCAAGGTGTTGTGGAGAAACCCCAAGTTTGAAGAAGTGACTTGGGAATTGGAGGAAATGATGAATCTAAGTTACCCACATCTCTTTTAGTGTGGGAAAAGGAAAATTTAGAGGGTGAAATTTCTTAAGGGGGGAATATTATAACGACCCAAAGTTTCATTAATGGAAATCCCTCTTGATCTAATTAAATGTATCTTTATGTTTATATAAAATGTCAACTTCTTTGGTTTTATGATAAGAATTGGGACTGTTACTTTTATAGTTGTTGAAAAATGATCACATGATTAGTATAAATATAGGGCTTTAACACATCCAATTTTACTTAGAAAAAGGAAGCGATGGCCTCATCCAGTAGAATTGCCCCATACAAAGCCCATTAATCAAAGCTCAAAAAAGAGGTGGCGTCCTTAGGCTTCGCTCTTGACCAAGCCCAAGCTGAGCTTCACCATGTCAAGCTTGAACGGGACCGTCTACGGGAGAAGTGGAAGTTTATAGAAATTATCACTCGAGCGATGTTATCCGAGCCACCCCAAGAGTCTGTCACCATCGCACACCTTACCCTTAGGTCTTATGCAGTTGTTTTAAGGGGTTATGTAACTAATCTATAGTACTATGTTCATGTACATTATTTTTGTATATAATAATGAATATAATTTCTTGTCATTATTGATACATTGTAAATAGTTTTTAAAGTACAAATGGTGTTTTTAGTTACTATTTAATTAAGAAATATATTTTATTAAATTAAGGGATTTTTGAATTAAATAATATTTTGATAAAATATTATTATTATTATTATATTAATTTTATTATATATAAATGATCATGTAATTGTATGAATTCAATTATAATTTTTATTAAGGTTTGAAAACCATTTTTGTTAAAACCCAATAATTTTTTATAAATGTCGATTTTTATTTTAAAAGTGAAAATTAACATATTTATAAAATTATTTAGATAAAATAAATGTTATTTTTGGAATCAGGACATCGAAATTATCCAACGGTGAATTTTTCATAATTTTCTGAGACAGTCAAATTTTTGAGTAAAAATTAAATACCGTTTAAATATATAATATGTTTTATGACATCATAATGACCCAATAGTGATGTAATAAAATACTAAAATCTTTATTTTCGGCCAATATATGTTTTACCATTAAAATAATGTGATTTTGGGTTTGTTTGGATTACTTTTCAAAGCATTAATGGACCCCTCAAGACTTATTAAACACCTTGTCTTTTTAAATTAATTTCCATGGGAGTGTGACTCACCTCCACAAAAGCAACCCTAATATTTTAAGAAGTTCGGAACTTGACCTTATAAAATATTATTTTCCTCTTCCCTTTTCCAAAAATCATGGGAAAAACCATGGGATGGTTTGTGTTTTTAATTAATTTAATATAAGTGGTCCCAAACCTAAATAATAAAGAATTCCCTCACCTTTCCTATATAAACCCACCCAAGCTCCCACTTCATCCTCACTAAAAGCCTTTTTAGATCATCCAAAATCTTCCCAACTCTCTCTATAATCCTCCCAAGGTTCCCCAAGCTCCCAATAGGCCTCTCTCAAGCCTCTCTCAAGCCTTTGGAAGCACACTTCCAAGTATGGGTTTTTTCTTCCTTTCTCATTTTTGTCCAATTTTCTTTAAGTTGTTTTTCCCTTTTAATTTCAATTATAAATGTTGGGGTATGGTTTCTAACCTCCCTCATACTTCCCTATTAATGTTTTAATGAAGGTAGACCCTTTCTCTCTCATTAAATTCCTCCCATGTACACTCGTTACTATGCCAAAATTCCGAAAGGAACTTCTCTCTCCTCTTTTACATTCAAGCAATACTTTTGTATCATGAATCTAAATTCCATTAAAATTATTGGGACATGTATCTACATGACCTCCTTACTTTCCATTACATGTAAATATGATGAGGAACCCCTTTCTCTCTCATCAACCATTTTTATGAATTCTTATGTCACGCCGTTACGTTGTCGAAATCGCACCAATTTTCTATGCCAATGTCATTGTGTAGTGAATACCATGCCCATTTCTCCATCAAGGGTATTCAATTTTATGCACATTTACTTATTTATTGTAAAGTTTCATGTATGAATTCCACATTACTTTATTGTGGAATAAATGGTTATGTTTTATGAATATATGTTTTATGATCCATGTGGCACACTTATGCATGAAATGAAATGTTTAAGAAGGGTGCGCCCTTATAGTGATCCAATGCATTGGGTAAAGTATAGTATCATGATACATCATGTGAAATGAGTGTTTACTCATGCTAATTCAAGTGAAACGAGGGTTTACTCGTGCTTTATGTGAAATGAGGATTTACTCATGCTCCATGTGCAATGAGCCATGGCTCATGCTAATTCCATGTTAAGTGTTGTTGCCACATTTCCATGTTATGATTATCATGCTTTATCATGCCTTTATGTTCATGTTTTTCTTATGCTCTATTGATATGTCTATTGTCTAACATGTATTTTACTCCTCATTTTATTCCATGTGTACTCCCTTATTGGGCTTTATTTCTCACCCTTTTCTTATGCATGTCCTCATGTTATCCCATGCAATTCTAAGTACGAAGGAATGTAGTGGTCATGTAAAGGAAGTTTTCAATAAATATGTTGTATTTAATGTTTTATGTTTTTATGTAATTATCCTAAGCCCGAAAGACACTAAACCTCTTGATCTTCTTTATTGTATCAAGTGAAGTTTTATGTAATAAATCATGTTTAAATTATAATAAAAATTAGGGTTGTCATAGGACACACCTGAACCACATAAAAAAAATTATTTAAGGATGAAAATAGTTAAATAAATCTATACTCATGGGTCAGGGTGTGACAATTCTCCCCACCATAATGATTTTTACCCCCAGAAAGCCACAACACCATCCAGTCGATCGATCAACACCTAAGGATTCCACACAACACGATCCAACCTCTTATCCCAAGAACATCACACCGACTACCAACGGGACTGAACCTCATTGCCCGGAACATATCACCAACAGAGGGGAGTCCTGGCCAGACTCCCCACCACACAAACTCAACTATCATTCGATAACAATCTAAGATAAAACCCAAAGAGACTCATGTTGGGTCGCCCCACCATGAAGAACCGACCTATTAGCGACCAACCAGAAATCCATCTTAGGCTAGAACTGGGCCTTACTCAAGCTATAAAAAAACACAGTAAAACATTTGAACCACTCACCCTCATCTGAAAGGGATAGGATTTGATCTGAAAAGTCTATTCAAACCAAAAAAAACCCTTACCCCATGGGTAGGGAGGGAGGGCCCAAGGATTAGATCACAGAAACCATGACGGACGACTACTCACGACCCATCACTTCGAGATAACCACAAACCAAAATTACAACTGATTCACATTGGTGGTGAATACAAGGTCATTGGTCAAAAAATTGCATCCAGAAGGCACAATTGCCAACATTGTGCAGGGGATAAGTCCATCGTGTACTTTACAAAAATAGGAAAATTACAACGACAGAGAAACCAGAGCAGGAACACCAAAATTTTCCCCCCAAATTGTATAGGAAGAAATTTAACCAGACTTCTTAAAATTCCCCTGGGGTTTCCTGACTACACACTGGCTTCACTCTGAGGCCTTTTAGCTGGATCTCTGATGGGTGAAGCATCTTCTACCTCGCAGTCCGGTTCTGATAATCCCAATAATAAACTTACATATTTTTATTTGAAAAAGTAAAAGACATAGTTTTGAAATGAAAACCACATTGACATTGAAAACCAGAGTTCATCAAAATACCCACGGCATCCCATACATGTCAAAACCCAAAACATCATCAGTACAACTGCAACGATAAAATATCCCTTACACTGAAAGGAAACTTACACCAGAAACGTTGAACAAAAACCCAATAGCACATCACTTATGAGAACTTCCTCTATGACACTTTCTAGCAACGCCCCGACAGAATCGTCGCAAGTGACCCAGACGTCCACATACCTGGCAGGGCTTTGGAGCACTTGGGCACGACGCCTTCTTGTGACCCATCTTTCCACACTGATAACACACGAGGATCTCTCGCTCCAAAGAGGTTGATGATAGATCCCAAGGCCTTTTGATTCCACGACCTGCTCCATCGCTTTTCGATCGCTTACTCATCTCCTTTCCAGAATCTTCACCACTGCTCATAGGGATCAAAGGAGGGAGGAATACTTTGAGCACTCTCACCATCACGGCTTCAACATGAAAATCTTGTCTCGCCACATCGACAAAAGAAGTTAGGCTGGACTCTGAAACCTTAGACTGTAGATCAGGGTGGAGACCCACCTCGAAGCGTCGAGCCTTCAAGGGGTCATTCATGGCATACCTTGAATCATAAGGGACTATCTCCACAA